>OZ037728.1:0-15000 GCA_964035505.1 Watsonalla cultraria | reverse complement strand
ATCTCCGCTTCGAAGCGCTCCTTCCCGAAGGCCGGGCACTCGGCAAGGACGTGTCCGACTGTTTGGCTCACGCCCGGCTCACAGAAACACGATGGGTTCTCCTTGCACTTGAACCTGTGCAGGTACTCTGAGAACCCACCGTGCCCCGTGAGTACTTGCGTCATCACGCCCGCCGGGCGGAGCTTTCGGACCAGCCTGTATGCCTCCACGGCGTCGGGAAGGAACGTCTTCGTTACTCCAGCCGTAGAGCCAGATTTGTATCTCCGGTTCCATTCTTCAAGCGAGGCGCTACGGAGCTCTCGCTTGACGAATGAAACCGGGCACCCGTCGTAGTCCGGCCTCTTCTTGGAGTGCAGAGCCGCCTCCTTGGCCAGATGGTCGGCCCGCTCGTTCCCTTCCAACCCCGCGTGTGCTTTAATCCAGAACAAGGAAATATCCTTGTTCTGGAGTCTGCTGTGGTGAATGTTGTATCGTGTTTTGACAGCCAGGGGATGGGGGGAACTCGCGTTGATGACGGTCTCGAGAGCCGAGCGCGAGTCGCTGAGGATCGCGCAGCTGGTATCGGCCCCCTTGTTAACCATCTCTGTTGCCTTACATATGGCCAGGAGTTCCGCCTGGTAGACGGTGCAGTGCGGTGGCAGCTTAAGCTTGAGGGCTTTGGTCTCGGCCCCATTGCTTCTCAGAGTCAATGCGGCTCCGACCTTGCCCTCAATCTTGCTGCCATCCGTGTAATACTGGACCGCGTGGTGAACGCGGTCTCTCACTTGTTGTTCGTCTACCAGGCACACGAACTCCAAGCTCATATGCTCGGCAGGATGCGGGGCTTCAGTGGGAGGTACCCGCCGCTCCATCTCCCGATCGCCTAGTATTGTCTGGGGTACTCCCCTCTTCGCTTCGAACAGGGCGGCTGCCTCTTGTATTCGAAGGTCGAGGGGAAGTATCCCAGACAGCACCAGTGCCGCGTTCAGGGAGACGGTGCGGTAGGCCCCACACAGCTTTTGCGCGAATCCTCGTTGGACTGCGCCCAGCTGTCGCTGCACTCCAAGTTTTTTCGTCGCCGGCGCCCAGGCGCTGGCGGCGTAGGAGATCACTGGCTCCACCGTTGCCGTATAAATCATACGGATGACCTCCGGGTGGAGTCCCCAGCTGATCTTGGCGGCTCGCGACAACTGCTTGTAAATGTTCAACGCCCTCCGACAGATGTTCGCGGTGTGGGCGTTGAACGTAAGCTTTTTGTCGATCGTGAGCCCCAAGATCTTGATCTCATCAGACATGCCAATGTCGACCCCGCCCATGCTCAGGAGTGGTGTGTCAAACTTCAGCTTACGCGTCATAAGCATTGCTTTGGTTTTATGTGGCGCGAACTTGAGCTTGTTTTTGACACCCCACTCCCGGACATACGCGAGGGCGGCATTGGCACGTCTCTGCACCTCCAGCGCCGTGTCGGCGGCGAACACGAGGACGACATCGTCGGCAAAAGCCTGACAATAGTCGCCCCGTGCTTCGAGTCCTCTCAGCAATGGGTCGAGAAGAAGGTTCCAGAGGATGGGTCCGCCGATGGAGCCTTGCACGCAACCTTTGTTGGTGTGTTTGGCGTGCTCCTCACCGGCGTACCGCACCCTCACCTTCCGGTCCCGAAGGTAGCTATCCATGACTTTCCTGAGATTCACCGGACACTTTTCCTCAGCCAGTCGGACCCTAAGTGCTGGCCACCAGGCGCTGTCGAAGGCTCCCTCTATGTCCAGCGACACCATGGTAACCAGCCTCTTATCGGCTAGGTTACCACGAATATGTCGCATAAGGTCATAGAGGGAGTCCTCGGTGCTCTTCTGGGGCATGAATCCGTACTGGCGAGTACTCATCCGGGGAATCAGGTGCCATTGCAACCTTCGGACCACCATCTTCTCGAAGATCTTCCCCATCACTGGGAGGAGTCCTATAGGCCGGTACGCTTTGGAGTCGCGGTAGTCGTCCTTGCCAGGCTTCCGCAGGACGACCACCGTGGCTTCCTTCCAGGTGCGTGGGAAGCAGGATAGCTCCAGGCACTTGTTGTACAGGGCTAGGTTAAGGACGGGGTCCTTGGTGATGACCTGGCAGCAGATGTCGGCGGTGAACCCGTCCGACCCTGGGGCCTTCTTTGGATCAAAACTCTCCACCGCGGACTTTAGCTCTTGCCACGTAAACGGTGGGTCATGAGGATCATCGTCATGGACCCACTCGTTTACGCTCTCGGCTTCGGCTCTGGTCCGGCGGTGGTCGGCATTGTCCAGACTCTCCAGGTCTTCGGGGTAAAAGGTCTCCGCCAACAACCGCGCCGATTCCTGTTGGGTCATCTCCTTCCCGTCCTTAACGAGGGGTAGGTCTTCTTGACGGGTGGTGGTTTTGCCTATCACCCTGTAAATGCCCTGCCAAACACTTTCCTTATCCTGCTTCCCACAGAAACTCTTCCAGCTCTCGATCTGGGCGGTTTTTGCGGCTGACTCGTACTCATTCTTCGCTTGCAGGTACTCACCGACGACCTTTGCCCTTCGGACCGGCGCTGCACACCTGATCCTGCGCTTCCTGGTGGTGACTCCCTTCTTCATTTTAGCGAGTTCTTCGGACCACCACGGCATGTTGAGCTTTTCGTCAACCTTCTTACGGGGGATGCACAGGCCACAAGACTCTGTTATTATGCCAATGTATTTGTCCAAAAAGTCTTCCAAATGGGCCACGTTGTGTATGTTTTTAATTTCGGTTGTGTTAATTTTGAATTCCGTTTTTAACTGGGCCAGTTTCTCATGAAACTGGTCCCAGTTTGCTTTTTTTGTGTTATAGAGTCTTGTGGTCCTGTGGATCCGCACTCCCTTTGCCCTCTTCAGGTTGACGCTAAAGGTGATGCCGTTGTGGTCCGAGCTCGTGAGGTCCTCTACTACCCTCCAGTCGTCCACCAGGTCGAGCAGGTCCGCAGCGCAGGCCGTTACATCGACATGGCTGGTGTACTGCCGACCACCCCGCCAGGTGTCGAAGGTCGGGGTGTTGCCCTCGTTGAGTACCTGCAAGCCCAGGTCCTCCAGAGCGCCAGCAAAATCCTCCCCCCTGTGGTCGACTCTGCTGCTACCCCACCAGTTGCTTTTCGCATTTGCATCGCCGCCTATCAGGATGGATCCAGGCCCGAGGTGTTTGACGATGGCGTCCAGGTGCTCCAAGTATGGCCCTATGGGTTGGTCTGGCTCGAAGTAATAGGAGACGACAGAGATCTCCCAGGCACTGGTTCGGATCCTCACCACCACGATGTTGTCGGTGGTGAGTTCTGGGCACTGTAAGACATCGAGGTCTTGGTTAAAGACGGCTATTGCCGCCTTTACAGTGCCCTCCCCGCTGCCAGTGTTCTGGTAGATCCTGGCGCCCCTGTGATTTTTCATACTTCGAGCCCCACCCACGTAGGGCTCCTGGAGCAACGCGACGTCCATCTTCCTCCTGACCATCTCCAGCAGAAGCTCGCTTGTGGCGAGGTTTTTCCGCTGGAGGTTGGCCTGGGCCATCCTGATCGGTTTGCTGCTGGTGGGGTCCACCGTGGTGCCCTTAGCAGTACGCTACACTGGCCCTGGCCAATGCATCCCACTTGCGCCTCACTGGACACTCCGAGCTAAAAGCATTGTGCTCGGTCTGGTCCAGCTTGGCGCTGCTGCAATTGCAGCATCGTGGGGCTGCATTGGCGAGCCAGTCAGCGCACTGGGACTTAGTGTGGGCGCCCCCGCAATGGCTACACTTGACGACGGTTTCTTTACAAAACCGCCGCCCGTGCCCGTAGCCGAGGCACATGGAGCACTGCACGAGCGGAGAGTGGTCCTCCGCTTTGACCTTTTGTAGGTCAACGTGCACTGCCCCGGCCTCGACTACTCTAGTCCAAACCGCGGGGGACACCCGCATAACCACGTGACCGGCATGGGGGTTCCTGGCTTTCCGCCGAAAGCGGACCTCCAGCCGGACTTGCTCCTTTGTGAGGCCCACAAACAGGTCCCGATTTTGGTTCCGAAGGGCGTCGACAATGTCGTCGTCGCTGTTGTAGGACAGCACGTCCTTCAGAACCAATAACGGGTCCTTGTTTTGGACCTCTTCCACCCTGAGCCGACCACCTCCTACACTTTGCAGGCGCTCCTTGACCTTCTCTCTTTCTTGAAGGGATCCGCAGCCCACTACAATCTTCCTGTCTTTGCCTTTCCTTACCCGATCCACCTTCACCCAGCCATCCTTTGCATTTATGGCTTGGCGGATCTGGGTAAGGACTTGTTCACCTGTGTCCGTCTCGTCCGTGGAGGTAACAACCACCGAATGCAGCGGGGCTTGAACCGGGATCAAGTGCTTTGTCCCTGCCGCCGCTACATTCGCGTAGGTTGATCTCTCCACGGACGGGACGGAGGCGACCTGTTTTTCCACTAGGGCCTTCAACTCGTCCAGCTTCATGCTGTTGGCCCTTAGCAGTTCGCCTTGCTCTTCTATCTTTCTTAACAGGTCGCCCTCTTCTTTTTTGTTTCCTTGCTCAGTGGGCTGCGGCATTGGTACCTGGTCCGGGACCTTTACCTCCTTTATCGTGCCCGCCTCCGCCTCCTTTACCAGGCCGTAAAGGCGTTCCACCGCCTGGGTAACTGCCTCCTTTATATCTGTTTTCAGATTTCGGGAGTTACCCAGGTGGAGTTTGGCCTTGGTAAGGCATGCCCTCGCCTCCGCTAACCGGTTCGTGTAGGTGGGCTTTTCCGGTGGGCTCCCCAAGATGACTGACGGTACTGCTGCTGCGGGCGCCGCTTTCTCTTTCAGAGGTGCTGCTGCTGCCCTCGTTCTACCTTTTGGGGGGCACACCGGAGCGCTTTTTGTCTCTTGAGTCGGGGACCTCGGCTTGGCGTCGGCCTTCGCCGCTCCCCACTCCCCTATGCTCCTTCGGACTAGCGAGGACTTAGGCGGAGGCTCCGGCTTTCCCGTCTTCTCCGGGGTGACGGGTGGGTTTCGCTGGCTGCGCGGCGCTGTGGGCGTACGATCGGCGGCGAACATGTTTGTGGGGGACAAGTGGGACTAGAGTCTAAAGAAACCGAATACGGTATACACACAATCTATAAAATTACAATAAAAGAAAAGACACGACACACAATAAATTAAAACACAAAAACACAAAAACACAATAATCAATGAAAAGTTTGTAGAAGTTGTATATAAAGAGTACTTGATTAGAATGTAAATAATCTAGTCAAATTGTCAACAATAGTCAAATAAAAGTCAAATAAAATATAAAAAGTCAAAATAAAATATGCAATTATAGCCCAATAGGGTCTATCAAAGCCCTAAAAAGGAGCCTTGTCAATAAAATGAAATAAAATTAAAACTTAGTCTAAGAGAGGAGTCCAATAAAACGCCTCGTCAATAAATTATAAATAGAAACACAAGTGGAATGGGTAAATAAAACAATAACAACAACAATTTTTTTTTTTTTTTTTTTTTTTTTTTTTTTTTTTTAATTAATGTATATCTGGCGGGACCGGGCTTTGTATGTAAATAGAGTTTTTTTTTTTTTTTTTTTTTTTTTTTTTTTTTTTTTTTTTTTTTTTTTATTCAATTTTGCCTGTTATTAATATCACGACAATCTAATTGCACAGCGTTTTGTGAAGAAAATTTTTGAAAATTGTACAGGGAAAGTGTTAAAATTCAATTTGCACAGTATGACAATGACTAATGAGAATTAACCGTAATTGGTAAGGAAAGTTCTAGAAGTAATATTCTGCACAGTGTTACCAGTGTGCAGATTTTTATTTGCCGATTTCCGAATAATTTGTTGAAAGTTGATATAGGTTGTGAATTTGGAGTGAATTAAAATTATAATTTCAGATTATAATTAATTGATAAAATTTAATAATAATAATATAATTTACTAATTATTTTTTAAAACTGTGTTATTGCCAGGAGGCGAAGACTTATATATGAAGTTTGTTTATAAACGACGCTGGATTTTTTAAAACAATTGAGAGTATGAAGGTCGATACAGTCCGATAGAAAACAAACAAAAACAAATAAAACAAAAACAAAAAAAAAACAATTACAAAAGTCCCTAATCTAGCACAATAATTTCCCGATAGTACTGGGAGATTGCAACTGGGCAGTTCAACGAACAGATGGTGTAAACCCTGTGGAACAAGTCTGTGCGATAATTCTTTTGTTCGCTAATGAGGTCAGGGGTATTGAACTGTTTTCACAGTTGTTTGTTGTTGAAATATTAATTGTTTAAATGTTAAAATCTAATTCCACTGGTCGATAGGACAACACAGGTTTGTAAAGAACCACAATAAAACACAATAAAAACACAATAAAAGCACAATAAACGACACTATACGAACACTATAAAAACACAAAAAGACGTAGTTTTGAGGAGTTCAACACCTCAAGTTTTGTTTTTGGACCTCAGACAGATATTATTTATCTAATATTCGTGTGAGGAATCCCGTTTTTACACTTATGACATACACAAAAAAAACAAAAAACAAAGGTTTGATTTCAAATGTCAAAAACACAAAATATAAAATTCTAAATATTATGTCAAAAATACTATTAAACAATGGGCCTCAGACAGATATTCTTTTGTCTTATATTAAAATGTTTACGAATATTCGTGTGAGGATTCCACGTCTTTTATTTTGCAGTATGTAAAACACAAAAATAACCCAAAACTATTTGAGCACACCAGGACAAACGATAAAACAATAATTTCAAAATAATTTAAATTTTTTAATTTTTTGAATTTGTGCCGAAAGGTTTGTGACCCCGCGGATCCCAGAAAAGTTGTTTTTTTGGGGATAACTTTGCAACCCACAGTCCGATTTCGATAAGATTTGGTATACCGGAGGAAAACGGGGTTGCCCAAAAGGTGGTAAAGATAAAAACAACCCGAGAGGTAGGGGTTGAGTAGGGGAGCCAAAAAAACAAGTGTTTTTTGTGAAATTGAGTTTTGGGGGTCACGGAGATCAGTTAGAGAGTTGGGACCACTTTTAATGTTATTTTTTCCCGTCAAGGTATATATATAGCCAAAAAGAAATTTCAAAAAGCCTTCAGGAAAAATTTATTTTTTGAAATGCACTTACGTAAAATCGGTGCTGGAAAAAGTGTGAAATACCGAATATCTCTGGAGATATATGTGCTAAAAATCTGAAAGTTTTCAGGGATGTGCCTTGGGGGGCAATACACAGGATTTCCCACTAAAAAAGGGGGGTCAAAGATCTTGATGCGGAGATAAATAAGAATTAGTCAGAAAAAGTTCTAAAAAACGCAGTCGAGATCAGTGAAATCGCTGTAACTTCGTGAAAACTTATCTTAATTTCGTCCAATTTTTTTCA
This sequence comes from Watsonalla cultraria, assembly GCA_964035505.1. NCBI lineage: Eukaryota > Metazoa > Arthropoda > Insecta > Lepidoptera > Drepanidae > Watsonalla > Watsonalla cultraria. The sequence goes on along the minus strand of OZ037728.1, from coordinate 7,645 downwards.
GGGACCCTGAGAAGTGGCGCCAATGAAATGATGCAAAAACCGGTGACTTTGTGATGAATGTCTGTGAATTCCGAGCGGTTTCCTTCCTCTCGGCGAGTCGTTGACTCGTGAAAACACTGTTTTCACTCTGGAGGGTCACAGCACAGTCCGATTTTCACAATTTTTTCACTAAACTGTTCACTAAATTAGCGCGCAACTTTTGAGGTATCGTAAGGGTTTTTTGTAGTACTGTGGCCAAAGCTATGATTTTTGAGGCCGGAGCTTGCGTAAAACGATCTGATCGGCACGGCGTTTGGCACAGAACTGGGTTAGGTTAGGTTAGGTTAGGTTAGGTTAGGTTAGGTTAGGTTAGGTTAGGTTAGGTTAGGTTAGGTTAGGTTAGGTTAGGTTAGGTTAGGTTAGGTTAGGTTAGGTTAGGTTAGGTTAGGTTAGGTTAGGTTAGGTTAGGTTAGGTTAGGTTAGGTTAGGTTAGGTTAGGTTAGGTTAGGTTAGGTTAGGTTAGGTTAGGTTAGGTTAGGTTAGGTTAGGTTAGGTTAGGTTAGGTTAGGTTAGGTTAGGTTAGGTTAGGTTAGGTTAGGTTAGGTTAGGTTAGGTTAGGTTAGGTTAGGTTAGGTTAGGTTAGGTTAGGTTAGGTTAGGTTAGGTTAGGTTAGGTTAGGTTAGGTTAGGTTAGGTTAGGTTAGGTTAGGTTAGGTTAGGTTAGGTTAGGTTAGGTTAGGTTAGGTTAGGTTAGGTTAGGTTAGGTTAGGTTAGGTTAGGTTAGGTTAGGTTAGGTTAGGTTAGGTTAGGTTAGGTTAGGTTAGGTTAGGTTAGGTTAGGTTAGGTTAGGTTAGGTTAGGTTAGGTTAGGTTAGGTTAGGTTAGGTTAGGTTAGGTTAGGTTAGGTTAGGTTAGGTTAGGTTAGGTTAGGTTAGGTTAGGTTAGGTTAGGTTAGGTTAGGTTAGGTTAGGTTAGGTTAGGTTAGGTTAGGTTAGGTTAGGTTAGGTTAGGTTAGGTTAGGTTAGGTTAGGTTAGGTTAGGTTAGGTTAGGTTAGGTTAGGTTAGGTTAGGTTAGGTTAGGTTAGGTTAGGTTAGGTTAGGTTAGGTTAGGTTAGGTTAGGTTAGGTTAGGTTAGGTTAGGTTAGGTTAGGTTAGGTTAGGTTAGGTTAGGTTAGGTTAGGTTAGGTTAGGTTAGGTTAGGTTAGGTTAGGTTAGGTTAGGTTAGGTTAGGTTAGGTTAGGTTAGGTTAGGTTAGGTTAGGTTAGGTTAGGTTAGGTTAGGTTAGGTTAGGTTAGGTTAGGTTAGGTTAGGTTAGGTTAGGTTAGGTTAGGTTAGGTTAGGTTAGGTTAGGTTAGGTTAGGTTAGGTTAGGTTAGGTTAGGTTAGGTTAGGTTAGGTTAGGTTAGGTTAGGTTAGGTTAGGTTAGGTTAGGTTAGGTTAGGTTAGGTTAGGTTAGGTTAGGTTAGGTTAGGTTAGGTTAGGTTAGGTTAGGTTAGGTTAGGTTAGGTTAGGTTAGGTTAGGTTAGGTTAGGTTAGGTTAGGTTAGGTTAGGTTAGGTTAGGTTAGGTTAGGTTAGGTTAGGTTAGGTTAGGTTAGGTTAGGTTAGGTTAGGTTAGGTTAGGTTAGGTTAGGTTAGGTTAGGTTAGGTTAGGTTAGGTTAGGTTAGGTTAGGTTAGGTTAGGTTAGGTTAGGTTAGGTTAGGTTAGGTTAGGTTAGGTTAGGTTAGGTTAGGTTAGGTTAGGTTAGGTTAGGTTAGGTTAGGTTAGGTTAGGTTAGGTTAGGTTAGGTTAGGTTAGGTTAGGTTAGGTTAGGTTAGGTTAGGTTAGGTTAGGTTAGGTTAGGTTAGGTTAGGTTAGGTTAGGTTAGGTTAGGTTAGGTTAGGTTAGGTTAGGTTAGGTTAGGTTAGGTTAGGTTAGGTTAGGTTAGGTTAGGTTAGGTTAGGTTAGGTTAGGTTAGGTTAGGTTAGGTTAGGTTAGGTTAGGTTAGGTTAGGTTAGGTTAGGTTAGGTTAGGTTAGGTTAGGTTAGGTTAGGTTAGGTTAGGTTAGGTTAGGTTAGGTTAGGTTAGGTTAGGTTAGGTTAGGTTAGGTTAGGTTAGGTTAGGTTAGGTTAGGTTAGGTTAGGTTAGGTTAGGTTAGGTTAGGTTAGGTTAGGTTAGGTTAGGTTAGGTTAGGTTAGGTTAGGTTAGGTTAGGTTAGGTTAGGTTAGGTTAGGTTAGGTTAGGTTAGGTTAGGTTAGGTTAGGTTAGGTTAGGTTAGGTTAGGTTAGGTTAGGTTAGGTTAGGTTAGGTTAGGTTAGGTTAGGTTAGGTTAGGTTAGGTTAGGTTAGGTTAGGTTAGGTTAGGTTAGGTTAGGTTAGGTTAGGTTAGGTTAGGTTAGGTTAGGTTAGGTTAGGTTAGGTTAGGTTAGGTTAGGTTAGGTTAGGTTAGGTTAGGTTAGGTTAGGTTAGGTTAGGTTAGGTTAGGTTAGGTTAGGTTAGGTTAGGTTAGGTTAGGTTAGGTTAGGTTAGGTTAGGTTAGGTTAGGTTAGGTTAGGTTAGGTTAGGTTAGGTTAGGTTAGGTTAGGTTAGGTTAGGTTAGGTTAGGTTAGGTTAGGTTAGGTTAGGTTAGGTTAGGTTAGGTTAGGTTAGGTTAGGTTAGGTTAGGTTAGGTTAGGTTAGGTTAGGTTAGGTTAGGTTAGGTTAGGTTAGGTTAGGTTAGGTTAGGTTAGGTTAGGTTAGGTTAGGTTAGGTTAGGTTAGGTTAGGTTAGGTTAGGTTAGGTTAGGTTAGGTTAGGTTAGGTTAGGTTAGGTTAGGTTAGGTTAGGTTAGGTTAGGTTAGGTTAGGTTAGGTTAGGTTAGGTTAGGTTAGGTTAGGTTAGGTTAGGTTAGGTTAGGTTAGGTTAGGTTAGGTTAGGTTAGGTTAGGTTAGGTTAGGTTAGGTTAGGTTAGGTTAGGTTAGGTTAGGTTAGGTTAGGTTAGGTTAGGTTAGGTTAGGTTAGGTTAGGTTAGGTTAGGTTAGGTTAGGTTAGGTTAGGTTAGGTTAGGTTAGGTTAGGTTAGGTTAGGTTAGGTTAGGTTAGGTTAGGTTAGGTTAGGTTAGGTTAGGTTAGGTTAGGTTAGGTTAGGTTAGGTTAGGTTAGGTTAGGTTAGGTTAGGTTAGGTTAGGTTAGGTTAGGTTAGGTTAGGTTAGGTTAGGTTAGGTTAGGTTAGGTTAGGTTAGGTTAGGTTAGGTTAGGTTAGGTTAGGTTAGGTTAGGTTAGGTTAGGTTAGGTTAGGTTAGGTTAGGTTAGGTTAGGTTAGGTTAGGTTAGGTTAGGTTAGGTTAGGTTAGGTTAGGTTAGGTTAGGTTAGGTTAGGTTAGGTTAGGTTAGGTTAGGTTAGGTTAGGTTAGGTTAGGTTAGGTTAGGTTAGGTTAGGTTAGGTTAGGTTAGGTTAGGTTAGGTTAGGTTAGGTTAGGTTAGGTTAGGTTAGGTTAGGTTAGGTTAGGTTAGGTTAGGTTAGGTTAGGTTAGGTTAGGTTAGGTTAGGTTAGGTTAGGTTAGGTTAGGTTAGGTTAGGTTAGGTTAGGTTAGGTTAGGTTAGGTTAGGTTAGGTTAGGTTAGGTTAGGTTAGGTTAGGTTAGGTTAGGTTAGGTTAGGTTAGGTTAGGTTAGGTTAGGTTAGGTTAGGTTAGGTTAGGTTAGGTTAGGTTAGGTTAGGTTAGGTTAGGTTAGGTTAGGTTAGGTTAGGTTAGGTTAGGTTAGGTTAGGTTAGGTTAGGTTAGGTTAGGTTAGGTTAGGTTAGGTTAGGTTAGGTTAGGTTAGGTTAGGTTAGGTTAGGTTAGGTTAGGTTAGGTTAGGTTAGGTTAGGTTAGGTTAGGTTAGGTTAGGTTAGGTTAGGTTAGGTTAGGTTAGGTTAGGTTAGGTTAGGTTAGGTTAGGTTAGGTTAGGTTAGGTTAGGTTAGGTTAGGTTAGGTTAGGTTAGGTTAGGTTAGGTTAGGTTAGGTTAGGTTAGGTTAGGTTAGGTTAGGTTAGGTTAGGTTAGGTTAGGTTAGGTTAGGTTAGGTTAGGTTAGGTTAGGTTAGGTTAGGTTAGGTTAGGTTAGGTTAGGTTAGGTTAGGTTAGGTTAGGTTAGGTTAGGTTAGGTTAGGTTAGGTTAGGTTAGGTTAGGTTAGGTTAGGTTAGGTTAGGTTAGGTTAGGTTAGGTTAGGTTAGGTTAGGTTAGGTTAGGTTAGGTTAGGTTAGGTTAGGTTAGGTTAGGTTAGGTTAGGTTAGGTTAGGTTAGGTTAGGTTAGGTTAGGTTAGGTTAGGTTAGGTTAGGTTAGGTTAGGTTAGGTTAGGTTAGGTTAGGTTAGGTTAGGTTAGGTTAGGTTAGGTTAGGTTAGGTTAGGTTAGGTTAGGTTAGGTTAGGTTAGGTTAGGTTAGGTTAGGTTAGGTTAGGTTAGGTTAGGTTAGGTTAGGTTAGGTTAGGTTAGGTTAGGTTAGGTTAGGTTAGGTTAGGTTAGGTTAGGTTAGGTTAGGTTAGGTTAGGTTAGGTTAGGTTAGGTTAGGTTAGGTTAGGTTAGGTTAGGTTAGGTTAGGTTAGGTTAGGTTAGGTTAGGTTAGGTTAGGTTAGGTTAGGTTAGGTTAGGTTAGGTTAGGTTAGGTTAGGTTAGGTTAGGTTAGGTTAGGTTAGGTTAGGTTAGGTTAGGTTAGGTTAGGTTAGGTTAGGTTAGGTTAGGTTAGGTTAGGTTAGGTTAGGTTAGGTTAGGTTAGGTTAGGTTAGGTTAGGTTAGGTTAGGTTAGGTTAGGTTAGGTTAGGTTAGGTTAGGTTAGGTTAGGTTAGGTTAGGTTAGGTTAGGTTAGGTTAGGTTAGGTTAGGTTAGGTTAGGTTAGGTTAGGTTAGGTTAGGTTAGGTTAGGTTAGGTTAGGTTAGGTTAGGTTAGGTTAGGTTAGGTTAGGTTAGGTTAGGTTAGGTTAGGTTAGGTTAGGTTAGGTTAGGTTAGGTTAGGTTAGGTTAGGTTAGGTTAGGTTAGGTTAGGTTAGGTTAGGTTAGGTTAGGTTAGGTTAGGTTAGGTTAGGTTAGGTTAGGTTAGGTTAGGTTAGGTTAGGTTAGGTTAGGTTAGGTTAGGTTAGGTTAGGTTAGGTTAGGTTAGGTTAGGTTAGGTTAGGTTAGGTTAGGTTAGGTTAGGTTAGGTTAGGTTAGGTTAGGTTAGGTTAGGTTAGGTTAGGTTAGGTTAGGTTAGGTTAGGTTAGGTTAGGTTAGGTTAGGTTAGGTTAGGTTAGGTTAGGTTAGGTTAGGTTAGGTTAGGTTAGGTTAGGTTAGGTTAGGTTAGGTTAGGTTAGGTTAGGTTAGGTTAGGTTAGGTTAGGTTAGGTTAGGTTAGGTTAGGTTAGGTTAGGTTAGGTTAGGTTAGGTTAGGTTAGGTTAGGTTAGGTTAGGTTAGGTTAGGTTAGGTTAGGTTAGGTTAGGTTAGGTTAGGTTAGGTTAGGTTAGGTTAGGTTAGGTTAGGTTAGGTTAGGTTAGGTTAGGTTAGGTTAGGTTAGGTTAGGTTAGGTTAGGTTAGGTTAGGTTAGGTTAGGTTAGGTTCGGTTAGGTTAGGTTAGGTTAGGTTAGGTTAGGTTAGGTTAGGTTAGGTTAGGTTAGGTTAGGTTAGGTTAGGTTAGGTTAGGTTAGGTTAGGTTAGGTTAGGTTAGGTTAGGTTAGGTTAGGTTAGGTTAGGTTAGGTTAGGTTAGGTTAGGTTAGGTTAGGTTAGGTTAGGTTAGGTTAGGTTAGGTTAGGTTAGGTTAGGTTAGGTTAGGTTAGGTTAGGTTAGGTTAGGTTAGGTTAGGTTAGGTTAGGTTAGGTTAGGTTAGGTTAGGTTAGGTTAGGTTAGGTTAGGTTAGGTTAGGTTAGGTTAGGTTAGGTTAGGTTAGGTTAGGTTAGGTTAGGTTAGGTTAGGTTAGGTTAGGTTAGGTTAGGTTAGGTTAGGTTAGGTTAGGTTAGGTTAGGTTAGGTTAGGTTAGGTTAGGTTAGGTTAGGTTAGGTTAGGTTAGGTTAGGTTAGGTTAGGTTAGGTTAGGTTAGGTTAGGTTAGGTTAGGTTAGGTTAGGTTAGGTTAGGTTAGGTTAGGTTAGGTTAGGTTAGGTTAGGTTAGGTTAGGTTAGGTTAGGTTAGGTTAGGTTAGGTTAGGTTAGGTTAGGTTAGGTTAGGTTAGGTTAGGTTAGGTTAGGTTAGGTTAGGTTAGGTTAGGTTAGGTTAGGTTAGGTTAGGTTAGGTTAGGTTAGGTTAGGTTAGGTTAGGTTAGGTTAGGTTAGGTTAGGTTAGGTTAGGTTAGGTTAGGTTAGGTTAGGTTAGGTTAGGTTAGGTTAGGTTAGGTTAGGTTAGGTTAGGTTAGGTTAGGTTAGGTTAGGTTAGGTTAGGTTAGGTTAGGTTAGGTTAGGTTAGGTTAGGTTAGGTTAGGTTAGGTTAGGTTAGGTTAGGTTAGGTTAGGTTAGGTTAGGTTAGGTTAGGTTAGGTTAGGTTAGGTTAGGTTAGGTTAGGTTAGGTTAGGTTAGGTTAGGTTAGGTTAGGTTAGGTTAGGTTAGGTTAGGTTAGGTTAGGTTAGGTTAGGTTAGGTTAGGTTAGGTTAGGTTAGGTTAGGTTAGGTTAGGTTAGGTTAGGTTAGGTTAGGTTAGGTTAGGTTAGGTTAGGTTAGGTTAGGTTAGGTTAGGTTAGGTTAGGTTAGGTTAGGTTAGGTTAGGTTAGGTTAGGTTAGGTTAGGTTAGGTTAGGTTAGGTTAGGTTAGGTTAGGTTAGGTTAGGTTAGGTTAGGTTAGGTTAGGTTAGGTTAGGTTAGGTTAGGTTAGGTTAGGTTAGGTTAGGTTAGGTTAGGTTAGGTTAGGTTAGGTTAGGTTAGGTTAGGTTAGGTTAGGTTAGGTTAGGTTAGGTTAGGTTAGGTTAGGTTAGGTTAGGTTAGGTTAGGTTAGGTTAGGTTAGGTTAGGTTAGGTTAGGTTAGGTTAGGTTAGGTTAGGTTAGGTTAGGTTAGGTTAGGTTAGGTTAGGTTAGGTTAGGTTAGGTTAGGTTAGGTTAGGTTAGGTTAGGTTAGGTTAGGTTAGGTTAGGTTAGGTTAGGTTAGGTTAGGTTAGGTTAGGTTAGGTTAGGTTAGGTTAGGTTAGGTTAGGTTAGGTTAGGTTAGGTTAGGTTAGGTTAGGTTAGGTTAGGTTAGGTTAGGTTAGGTTAGGTTAGGTTAGGTTAGGTTAGGTTAGGTTAGGTTAGGTTAGGTTAGGTTAGGTTAGGTTAGGTTAGGTTAGGTTAGGTTAGGTTAGGTTAGGTTAGGTTAGGTTAGGTTAGGTTAGGTTAGGTTAGGTTAGGTTAGGTTAGGTTAGGTTAGGTTAGGTTAGGTTAGGTTAGGTTAGGTTAGGTTAGGTTAGGTTAGGTTAGGTTAGGTTAGGTTAGGTTAGGTTAGGTTAGGTTAGGTTAGGTTAGGTTAGGTTAGGTTAGGTTAGGTTAGGTTAGGTTAGGTTAGGTTAGGTTAGGTTAGGTTAGGTTAGGTTAGGTTAGGTTAGGTTAGGTTAGGTTAGGTTAGGTTAGGTTAGGTTAGGTTAGGTTAGGTTAGGTTAGGTTAGGTTAGGTTAGGTTAGGTTAGGTTAGGTTAGGTTAGGTTAGGTTAGGTTAGGTTAGGTTAGGTTAGGTTAGGTTAGGTTAGGTTAGGTTAGGTTAGGTTAGGTTAGGTTAGGTTAGGTTAGGTTAGGTTAGGTTAGGTTAGGTTAGGTTAGGTT
>OZ037727.1:10743507-10756321 GCA_964035505.1 Watsonalla cultraria | reverse complement strand
CCTAACCTAACCTAACCTATCCTAACCTAACCTAACCTAACCTAACCTAACCTAACCTAACCTAACCTAACCTAACCTAACCTAACCTAACCTAACCTAACCTAACCTAACCTAACCTAACCTAACCTAACCTAACCTAACCTAACCTAACCTAACCTAACCTAACCTAACCTAACCTAACCTAACCTAACCTAACCTAACCTAACCTAACCTAACCTAACCTAACCTAACCTAACCTAACCTAACCTAACCTAACCTAACCTAACCTAACCTAACCTAACCTAACCTAACCTAACCTAACCTAACCTAACCTAACCTAACCTAACCTAACCTAACCTAACCTAACCTAACCTAACCTAACCTAACCTAACCTAACCTAACCTAACCTAACCTAACCTAACCTAACCTAACCTAACCTAACCTAACCTAACCTAACCTAACCTAACCTAACCTAACCTAACCTAACCTAACCTAACCTAACCTAACCTAACCTAACCTAACCTAACCTAACCTAACCTAACCTAACCTAACCTAACCTAACCTAACCTAACCTAACCTAACCTAACCTAACCTAACCTAACCTAACCTAACCTAACCTAACCTAACCTAACCTAACCTAACCTAACCTAACCTAACCTAACCTAACCTAACCTAACCTAACCTAACCTAACCTAACCTAACCTAACCTAACCTAACCTAACCTAACCTAACCTAACCTAACCTAACCTAACCTAACCTAACCTAACCTAACCTAACCTAACCTAACCTAACCTAACCTAACCTAACCTAACCTAACCTAACCTAACCTAACCTAACCTAACCTAACCTAACCTAACCTAACCTAACCTAACCTAACCTAACCTAACCTAACCTAACCTAACCTAACCTAACCTAACCTAACCTAACCTAACCTAACCTAACCTAACCTAACCTAACCTAACCTAACCTAACCAACCTAACCTAACCTAACCTAACCTAACCTAACCTAACCTAACCTAACCTAACCTAACCTAACCTAACCTAACCTAACCTAACCTAACCTAACCTAACCTAACCTAACCTAACCTAACCTAACCTAACCTAACCTAACCTAACCTAACCTAACCTAACCTCAACCTAACCTAACCTAACCTAACCTAACCTAACCTAACCTAACCTAACCTAACCTAACCTAACCTAACCTAACCTAACCTAACCTAACCTAACCTAACCTAACCTAACCTAACCTAACCTAACCTAACCTAACCTAACCTAACCTAACCTAACCTAACCTAACCTAACCTAACCTAACCTAACCTAACCTAACCTAACCTAACCTAACCTAACCTAACCTAACCTAACCTAACCTAACCTAACCTAACCTAACCTAACCTAACCTAACCTAACCTAACCTAACCTAACCTAACCTAACCTAACCTAACCTAACCTAACCTAACCTAACCTAACCTAACCTAACCTAACCTAACCTAACCTAACCTAACCTAACCTAACCTAACCTAACCTAACCTAACCTAACCTAACCTAACCTAACCTAACCTAACCTAACCTAACCTAACCTAACCTAACCTAACCTAACCTAACCTAACCTAACCTAACCTAACCTAACCTAACCTAACCTAACCTAACCTAACCTAACCTAACCTAACCTAACCTAACCTAACCTAACCTAACCTAACCTAACCTAACCTAACCTAACCTAACCTAACCTAACCTAACCTAACCTAACCTAACCTAACCTAACCTAACCTAACCTAACCTAACCTAACCTAACCTAACCTAACCTAACCTAACCTAACCTAACCTAACCTAACCTAACCTAACCTAACCTAACCTAACCTAACCTAACCTAACCTAACCTAACCTAACCTAACCTAACCTAACCTAACCTAACCTAACCTAACCTAACCTAACCTAACCTAACCTAACCTAACCTAACCTAACCTAACCTAACCTAACCTAACCTAACCTAACCTAACCTAACCTAACCTAACCTAACCTAACCTAACCTAACCTAACCTAACCTAACCTAACCTAACCTAACCTAACCTAACCTAACCTAACCTAACCTAACCTAACCTAACCTAACCTAACCTAACCTAACCTAACCTAACCTAACCTAACCTAACCTAACCTAACCTAACCTAACCTAACCTAACCTAACCTAACCTAACCTAACCTAACCTAACCTAACCTAACCTAACCTAACCTAACCTAACCTAACCTAACCTAACCTAACCTAACCTAACCTAACCTAACCTAACCTAACCTAACCTAACCTAACCTAACCTAACCTAACCTAACCTAACCTAACCTAACCTAACCTAACCTAACCTAACCTAACCTAACCTAACCTAACCTAACCTAACCTAACCTAACCTAACCTAACCTAACCTAACCTAACCTAACCTAACCTAACCTAACCTAACCTAACCTAACCTAACCTAACCTAACCTAACCTAACCTAACCTAACCTAACCTAACCTAACCTAACCTAACCTAACCTAACCTAACCTAACCTAACCTAACCTAACCTAACCTAACCTAACCTAACCTAACCTAACCTAACCTAACCTAACCTAACCTAACCTAACCTAACCTAACCTAACCTAACCTAACCTAACCTAACCTAACCTAACCTAACCTAACCTAACCTAACCTAACCTAACCTAACCTAACCTAACCTAACCTAACCTAACCTAACCTAACCTAACCTAACCTAACCTAACCTAACCTAACCTAACCTAACCTAACCTAACCTAACCTAACCTAACCTAACCTAACCTAACCTAACCTAACCTAACCTAACCTAACCTAACCTAACCTAACCTAACCTAACCTAACCTAACCTAACCTAACCTAACCTAACCTAACCTAACCTAACCTAACCTAACCTAACCTAACCTAACCTAACCTAACCTAACCTAACCTAACCTAACCTAACCTAACCTAACCTAACCTAACCTATCCTAACCTAACCTAACCTAACCTAACCTAACCTAACCTAACCTAACCTAACCTAACCTAACCTAACCTAACCTAACCTAACCTAACCTAACCTAACCTAACCTAACCTAACCTAACCTAACCTAACCTAACCTAACCTAACCTAACCTAACCTAACCTAACCTAACCTAACCTAACCTAACCTAACCTAACCTAACCTAACCTAACCTAACCTAACCTAACCTAACCTAACCTAACCTAACCTAACCTAACCTAACCTAACCTAACCTAACCTAACCTAACCTAACCCCACCCCTCCCCTCCCCACCCCACCCCACCCCTCCCCACCCCACCCCACCCCAACCCACCCCCTCCCCTCCCATCCCTCCCCTCCCCCCTCCCCACCCCCCTCCCTCCCTCCCTCTCCTCCCCCCCCCACCCCTCCCCTCCCCTACCCTCACCTACCTCCCCTCCCCTCCCCTCCCCTACCTCCTCCCCCCTCCCTAACCACCCTACCTACCTACCTACACCTCCTAACCTACCTACCTACCTACCTCACCTACCTCCCACCCTCACCTACCCTACCCCTCACACCTAACCTAACCTACCCTAACCTAACCTACCCTACAACCTCACCTAACCTAACTAACCTACCCAACCTAACCAACCTAACCTAACCTAACCTAACCTAACCTAACCTAACCTAACCTAACCTAACCTAACCTAACCTAACCTAACCTAACCTAACCTAACCTAACCTAACCTAACCTAACCTAACCTAACCTAACCTAACCTAACCTAACCTAACCTAACCTAACCTAACCTAACCTAACCTAACCTAACCTAACCTAACCTAACCTAACCTAACCTAACCTAACCTAACCTAACCTAACCTAACCTAACCTAACCTAACCTAACCTAACCTAACCTAACCTAACCTAACCTAACCTAACCTAACCTAACCTAACCTAACCTAACCTAACCTAACCTAACCTAACCTAACCTAACCTAACCTAACCTAACCTAACCTAACCTAACCTAACCTAACCTAACCTAACCTAACCTAACCTAACCTAACCTAACCTAACCTAACCTAACCAGACCTAACCTAACCTAACCTAACCTAACCTAACCTAACCTAACCTAACCTAACCTAACCTAACCTAACCTAACCTAACCTAACCTAACCTAACCTAACCTAACCTAACCTAACCTAACCTAACCTAACCTAACCTAACCTAACCTAACCTAACCTAACCTAACCTAACCTAACCTAACCTAACCTAACCTAACCTAACCTAACCTAACCTAACCTAACCTAACCTAACCTAACCTAACCTAACCTAACCTAACCTAACCTAACCTAACCTAACCTAACCTAACCTAACCTAACCTAACCTAACCTAACCTAACCTAACCTAACCTAACCTAACCTAACCTAACCTAACCTAACCTAACCTAACCTAACCTAACCTAACCTAACCTAACCTAACCTAACCTAACCTAACCTAACCTAACCTAACCTAACCTAACCTAACCTAACCTAACCTAACCTAACCTAACCTAACCTAACCTAACCTAACCTAACCTAACCTAACCTAACCTAACCTAACCTAACCTAACCTAACCTAACCTAACCTAACCTAACCTAACCTAACCTAACCTAACCTAACCTAACCTAACCTAACCTAACCTAACCTAACCTAACCTAACCCCTCCCTAACCACCCCTCCCCTACCCCTCACCTACCTCCCACCCCTCCCCTCCCCACCCTCACCTCCCCTCACCTCCCCTAACACATACTATCTACCTAACCTAACCTACCTAACCACCTAACCTAACCTAACCTAACCTAACCCTACTCTAACCTCATAACCTAACCTCTAACCTAACTAACCTAATAATAACTACCTAACCTAACCTAACTACTAACCTAACCTAACCTAACCTAACCTAACCTAACCTAACCTAACCTAACCTAACCTAACCTAACCTAACCTAACCTAACCTAACCTAACCTAACCTAACCTAACCTAACCTAACCTAACCTAACCTAACCTAACCTAACCTAACCTAACCTAACCTAACCTAACCTAACCTAACCTAACCTAACCTAACCTAACCTAACCTAACCTAACCTAACCTAACCTAACCTAACCTAACCTAACCTAACCTAACCTAACCTAACCTAACCTAACCTAACCTAACCTAACCTAACCTAACCTAACCTAACCTAACCTAACCTAACCTAACCTAACCTAACCTAACCTAACCTAACCTAACCTAACCTAACCTAACCTAACCTAACCTAACCTAACCTAACCTAACCTAACCTAACCTAACCTAACCTAACCTAACCTAACCTAACCTAACCTAACCTAACCTAACCTAACCTAACCTAACCTAACCTAACCTAACCTAACCTAACCTAACCTAACCTAACCTAACCTAACCTAACCTAACCTAACCTAACCTAACCTAACCTAACCTAACCTAACCTAACCTAACCTAACCTAACCTAACCTAACCTAACCTAACCTAACCTAACCTAACCTAACCTAACCTAACCTAACCTAACCTAACCTAACCTAACCTAACCTAACCTAACCTAACCTAACCTAACCTAACCTAACCTAACCTAACCTAACCTAACCTAACCTAACCTAACCTAACCTAACCTAACCTAACCTAACCTAACCTAACCTAACCTAACCTAACCTAACCTAACCTAACCTAACCTAACCTAACCTAACCTAACCTAACCTAACCTAACCTAACCTAACCTAACCTAACCTAACCTAACCTAACCTAACCTAACCTAACCTAACCTAACCTAACCTAACCTAACCTAACCTAACCTAACCTAACCTAACCTAACCTAACCTAACCTAACCTAACCTAACCTAACCTAACCTAACCTAACCTAACCTAACCTAACCTAACCTAACCTAACCTAACCTAACCTAACCTAACCTAACCTAACCTAACCTAACCTAACCTAACCTAACCTAACCTAACCTAACCTAACCTAACCTAACCTAACCTAACCTAACCTAACCTAACCTAACCTAACCTAACCTAACCTAACCTAACCTAACCTAACCTAACCTAACCTAACCTAACCTAACCTAACCTAACCTAACCTAACCTAACCTAACCTAACCTAACCTAACCTAACCTAACCTAACCTAACCTAACCTAACCTAACCTAACCTAACCTAACCTAACCTAACCTAACCTAACCTAACCTAACCTAACCTAACCTAACCTAACCTAACCTAACCTAACCTAACCTAACCTAACCTAACCTAACCTAACCTAACCTAACCTAACCTAACCTAACCTAACCTAACCTAACCTAACCTAACCTAACCTAACCTAACCTAACCTAACCTAACCTAACCTAACCTAACCTAACCTAACCTAACCTAACCTAACCTAACCTAACCTAACCTAACCTAACCTAACCTAACCTAACCTAACCTAACCTAACCTAACCTAACCTAACCTAACCTAACCTAACCTAACCTAACCTAACCTAACCTAACCTAACCTAACCTAACCTAACCTAACCTAACCTAACCTAACCTAACCTAACCTAACCTAACCTAACCTAACCTAACCTAACCTAACCTAACCTAACCTAACCTAACCTAACCTAACCTAACCTAACCTAACCTAACCTAACCTAACCTAACCTAACCTAACCTAACCTAACCTAACCTAACCTAACCTAACCTAACCTAACCTAACCTAACCTAACCTAACCTAACCTAACCTAACCTAACCTAACCTAACCTAACCTAACCTAACCTAACCTAACCTAACCTAACCTAACCTAACCTAACCTAACCTAACCTAACCTAACCTAACCTAACCTAACCTAACCTAACCTAACCTAACCTAACCTAACCTAACCTAACCTAACCTAACCTAACCTAACCTAACCTAACCTAACCTAACCTAACCTAACCTAACCTAACCTAACCTAACCTAACCTAACCTAACCTAACCTAACCTAACCTAACCTAACCTAACCTAACCTAACCTAACCTAACCTAACCTAACCTAACCTAACCTAACCTAACCTAACCTAACCTAACCTAACCTAACCTAACCTAACCTAACCTAACCTAACCTAACCTAACCTAACCTAACCTAACCTAACCTAACCTAACCTAACCTAACCTAACCTAACCTAACCTAACCTAACCTAACCTAACCTAACCTAACCTAACCTAACCTAACCTAACCTAACCTAACCTAACCTAACCTAACCTAACCTAACCTAACCTAACCTAACCTAACCTAACCTAACCTAACCTAACCTAACCTAACCTAACCTAACCTAACCTAACCTAACCTAACCTAACCTAACCTAACCTAACCTAACCTAACCTAACCTAACCTAACCTAACCTAACCTAACCTAACCTAACCTAACCTAACCTAACCTAACCTAACCTAACCTAACCTAACCTAACCTAACCTAACCTAACCTAACCTAACCTAACCTAACCTAACCTAACCTAACCTAACCTAACCTAACCTAACCTAACCTAACCTAACCTAACCTAACCTAACCTAACCTAACCTAACCTAACCTAACCTAACCTAACCTAACCTAACCTAACCTAACCTAACCTAACCTAACCTAACCTAACCTAACCTAACCTAACCTAACCTAACCTAACCTAACCTAACCTAACCTAACCTAACCTAACCTAACCTAACCTAACCTAACCTAACCTAACCTAACCTAACCTAACCTAACCTAACCTAACCTAACCTAACCTAACCTAACCTAACCTAACCTAACCTAACCTAACCTAACCTAACCTAACCTAACCTAACCTAACCTAACCTAACCTAACCTAACCTAACCTAACCTAACCTAACCTAACCTAACCTAACCTAACCTAACCTAACCTAACCTAACCTAACCTAACCTAACCTAACCTAACCTAACCTAACCTAACCTAACCTAACCTAACCTAACCTAACCTAACCTAACCTAACCTAACCTAACCTAACCTAACCTAACCTAACCTAACCTAACCTAACCTAACCTAACCTAACCTAACCTAACCTAACCTAACCTAACCTAACCTAACCTAACCTAACCTAACCTAACCTAACCTAACCTAACCTAACCTAACCTAACCTAACCTAACCTAACCTAACCTAACCTAACCTAACCTAACCTAACCTAACCTAACCTAACCTAACCTAACCTAACCTAACCTAACCTAACCTAACCTAACCTAACCTAACCTAACCTAACCTAACCTAACCTAACCTAACCTAACCTAACCTAACCTAACCTAACCTAACCTAACCTAACCTAACCTAACCTAACCTAACCTAACCTAACCTAACCTAACCTAACCTAACCTAACCTAACCTAACCTAACCTAACCTAACCTAACCTAACCTAACCTAACCTAACCTAACCTAACCTAACCTAACCTAACCTAACCTAACCTAACCTAACCTAACCTAACCTAACCTAACCTAACCTAACCTAACCTAACCTAACCTAACCTAACCTAACCTAACCTAACCTAACCTAACCTAACCTAACCTAACCTAACCTAACCTAACCTAACCTAACCTAACCTAACCTAACCTAACCTAACCTAACCTAACCTAACCTAACCTAACCTAACCTAACCTAACCTAACCTAACCTAACCTAACCTAACCTAACCTAACCTAACCTAACCTAACCTAACCTAACCTAACCTAACCTAACCTAACCTAACCTAACCTAACCTAACCTAACCTAACCTAACCTAACCTAACCTAACCTAACCTAACCTAACCTAACCTAACCTAACCTAACCTAACCTAACCTAACCTAACCTAACCTAACCTAACCTAACCTAACCTAACCTAACCTAACCTAACCTAACCTAACCTAACCTAACCTAACCTAACCTAACCTAACCTAACCTAACCTAACCTAACCTAACCTAACCTAACCTAACCTAACCTAACCTAACCTAACCTAACCTAACCTAACCTAACCTAACCTAACCTAACCTAACCTAACCTAACCTAACCTAACCTAACCTAACCTAACCTAACCTAACCTAACCTAACCTAACCTAACCTAACCTAACCTAACCTAACCTAACCTAACCTAACCTAACCTAACCTAACCTAACCTAACCTAACCTAACCTAACCTAACCTAACCTAACCTAACCTAACCTAACCTAACCTAACCTAACCTAACCTAACCTAACCTAACCTAACCTAACCTAACCTAACCTAACCTAACCTAACCTAACCTAACCTAACCTAACCTAACCTAACCTAACCTAACCTAACCTAACCTAACCTAACCTAACCTAACCTAACCTAACCTAACCTAACCTAACCTAACCTAACCTAACCTAACCTAACCTAACCTAACCTAACCTAACCTAACCTAACCTAACCTAACCTAACCTAACCTAACCTAACCTAACCTAACCTAACCTAACCTAACCTAACCTAACCTAACCTAACCTAACCTAACCTAACCTAACCTAACCTAACCTAACCTAACCTAACCTAACCTAACCTAACCTAACCTAACCTAACCTAACCTAACCTAACCTAACCTAACCTAACCTAACCTAACCTAACCTAACCTAACCTAACCCAGTTCTGTGCCAAACGCCGTGCCGATCAGATCGTTTTACGTAAGCTCCGGCCTCAAAAATCATAGTTTTGGCTACAGTATCACAAAAAACCCAAACGATACCTTAAAAGTTGCGCGCTAATTTAGTGAACATTTTAGTGAAAAAATTGTGAAAATCGGACAGTGAAGTGACCCTCCAGAGAGAAAACAGTGTTTTCACGAGTCTCCGACTCGCCGAGAGGAAGGAAACCGCTCGGATCTCATCGACATTCTTCACAAATTCACCGATTTTTGCATCAGTTCATTGGCGCCACTTCCCAGGGTCCCTGAAAAAAGTTGGACGAAATTAAGATAAGTTTTCACGAAGTTACAGCGATTTCACTGATCTCGACTGCGTTTTTAGAACTTTTTCTGACTTTTTCTCTTTTATCTCCGCATCAAGATCTTTGACCCCCCTTTTTTAGTGGGAAATCCTGTGTATTGCCCCCCAAGGCACATCCCTGAAAACTTTCAGATTTTTAGCACGCATATTTCCAGAGATATTCGGTATTTCACACTTCTGCCAGCATCGTTGTTACGTAAGTGCATTCCAAAAAATAAATTTTTCCCGAAGGCTTTTTGAAATTTCTTTTTGGCTATATATATACCTTGACGGGAAAAAATAACATTAAAAGTGGTCCCAACTCTCTTACTCAACTCCTTGACCCCCAAAACTCAATTTCACAAAAAACACTTGTTTTTTTGGCTCCCCTTCTCAACCCCTACCTCTCGGGTTGCTTTTATTTATACCACCTTTTGGGCAACCCCGTTTTCCTCCGGTATACCAAATTTCATCGAAATCGGGCTGTGGGTTGAAAAGTTATCCCCAAAAAAACAACTTTTCTGGGATCCGCGGGGTCACAAACCTTTCGGCACAAATTCAAAAATTAAAAATTAAAAATTTATTTTGAAATTATTGTTTTATCGTTTGTCCTGGTGTGCTCAAATAGTTTTGGGTAATTTTGTGTTCTTACATACTACAAAATAAAAGACGTGGTGTCCTCACACGAATATTCGTAAACATTTTAATAAAGACAAAAGAATATCTGTCTGAGGCCCATTGACTGATAGCACTTTTGACATAGTATTTTAAATTTCATATTTTGTGTTTTTGACATCTGAAATCAAACTTCTGTGTTTTGTGTATTTCATAAGTGTAATAACGGGATTCCTCACACGAATATTAGACAAATAATATCTGTCTGAGGCCCAAAAACAAAACTTGAGGTGTTGAACTCCTCAAAACTACGTCTTTTTGTGTTTTTATAGTGTCGTTTATTGTGCTTTTATTGTGTCTTTATTGTGGTTCTTTACAAACCTGTGCTGTCCCACCGACCAGTGAAATTGAATTTTAACATTTAAAAATATTTATTATTGTAGCAACAAACAACTGTGAAAACAGTTCAATACCCCTGACCTCATTAGCGAACAAAAGAATTATCGCACAGTCTTGTTCCGCAGGGTTTACACCACCTGTACTTTGAACTGCCCAGTTGTAATCTCCCAGTATTATCGGGAAATTATTGTGCTAGATTGGGGACTTTTGTAATTGTTTTTTATTTTTGTTTTATTTGTTTTTGTTTGTTTCCATCGCACTTTATCGACCTTCATAGTCTTAATTGTTTGCAAAATTCCAGCGTCGTTCTTTTAAAAATTTTCATACATTAGTCTTCGCCTCTTGGCAATAATACAGTTTAAAAATATACTTAGTAAATTATATATCACATCTTATTCAATTAATTATATTCTGAGACTATAATCTATTCATTCCAATTTCATAACTTACATCAAATTTAAACTTACTATTCGTAAATCAGCAAATAAAAATCTGCACACTGGTAACACTGTGCAAAATACCAGTTCTAGAACATTCCTTACCAATTACGGTCAATTCTCAATAGTCAATAGTAATACTGTGCAAATTGAATTTCAATACTTTTCTTGTATAAATTTAAATAAATAACTTCACTAAACGCTGTGCAAATAGATTGTTGTTATATTTACTACAAACAAAATTGGAAAATTGAATACTTACATCAATTATCAACAAATTATTCAAAAATCTGCAAATAAAAATTTGCACACTAGTAACACTGTGCAAAACACCAGTTCTAGAACATTCCTTACCAATTACGGTTAATTCTCAATAGTCAATTGTAATACTGTGCAAATTGAATTTAATACTTTCCCTGTACAATTTTTAAAAAATTTACTTCAGTAAACGCTGTGCAAATTGATTGCACGACAAACAAGATTGAATAAAAAAAAAAAAAAAAAAAAAAAAAAAAAAAAAAAAAAAAAAGAACTTAATTTACATACAAAGCCCCGTCCTGCCTGAGACACATTAATTAAGCCTAAGACTGTTATTTATATTTTTATTTTATTTGGACAAAAACGGTTTTGTTGACCAGTTTTTACTAGCTTTTAAGACTATTCGTGTCCCTATTGACACTTTAGACTGCCGATATTGGCCTAGCACTTAGTTGACCTCCGGGGTGTCTTATTGGGCACCCATTTTAGTTTATTTCTAGTCGTAGGTTAAGAGTTTGTATTATATAATTATTTTGAGACGGCCTTTTGACAAATTTTAGTAATCTTTGTAATTGTAATTTAATTGTAAATTTAACCGACAGGAGTCTTATTGGGCTCCTTTCTAACCTTATTATTGACATATTATTAGATTATTGACCGTTTCATTAACTTATAATATTTACAAATTATTTATTGTTGATTATTTATCCTCTGCACTTTGTCGCTCATTTTTACAATTTCTGCTGCTTTAGTGTCATTTTACAGTTTTAATTTCTGTGTTAAATTATATTGTGTCGTCTAAATTTTGAAAATGAGGAGCGTTCGCACCCCAATGTGTTCTGTCCGTAGGACCATTATTTACACACCCTCGCCAGAGGAGGTCGCACCCCAAAGGGAAGTGGTGCGACACAGTGAGAAGAAGAAGGAGGCAGGAACCACCTTTATCAAGTCCCCCTCTCCATCCCCGGTCCCCGTGGCTGCCTCGACGGTTACTCGGAGGCCTAAGCCGAAGGCGGCACCGGTTCGCAGTGCTCCCACAGAAGCCTCCGAGAGTCCACCTAAAAAGCCGGCACCCGCTGGTAGAGTCGCCGAAGCACGGGCGTGCCTGAACAAGGCCAAGCTACACCTGGGTAACTCCCGAAACCTGAGAACGGATATCAAGGAGGGAGTTAT